>JAVIWC010000679.1:0-19777 GCA_031894815.1 Creontiades dilutus
AAAAATTAACTCTGTTTAATCGCTTTCAAACCTACTCTCTAAGGGGTTTTTCGGGGTGCTGAACACGAATCTGAAGTCCGTTTTTCGATAAAACGCTTCCTTCATGGTTATTTTCGCGTTTTTTCATCAAAATTGCTCAAAAATTAACTCTGTTTAATCGCTTTCAAACCTACTCTCTAAGGGGTTTTTCGGGGTGCTGAACACGAATCTGAAGTCCGTTTTTCGATAAAACGCTTCCTTCATGGTTATTTTCGCGTTTTTTCATCAAAATTGCTCAAAAATTAACTCTGTTTAATCGCTTTCAAACCTACTCTCTAAGGGGTTTTTCGGGGTGCTGAACACGAATCTGAAGTCCGTTTTTCGATAAAACGCTTCCTTCATGGTTATTTTCGCGTTTTTTCATCAAAATTGCTCAAAAATTAACTCTGTTTAATCGCTTTCAAACCTACTCTCTAAGGGGTTTTTCGGGGTCTGAACACGAATCTGAAGTCCGTTTTTCGATAAAACGCTTCCTTCATGGTTATTTTCGCGTTTTTTCATCAAAATTGCTCAAAAATTAACTCTGTTTAATCGCTTTCAAACCTACTCTCTAAGGGGTTTTTCGGGGTGCTGAACACGAATCTGAAGTCCGTTTTTCGATAAAACGCTTCCTTCATGGTTATTTTCGCGTTTTTTCATCAAAATTGCTCAAAAATTAACTCTGTTTAATCGCTTTCAAACCTACTCTCTAAGGGGTTTTTCGGGGTGCTGAACACGAATCTGAAGTCCGTTTTTCGATAAAACGCTTCCTTCATGGTTATTTTCGCGTTTTTTCATCAAAATTGCTCAAAAATTAACTCTGTTTAATCGCTTTCAAACCTACTCTCTAAGGGGTTTTTCGGGGTGCTGAACACGAATCTGAAGTCCGTTTTTCGATAAAACGCTTCCTTCATGGTTATTTTCGCGTTTTTTCATCAAAATTGCTCAAAAATTAACTCTGTTTAATCGCTTTCAAACCTACTCTCTAAGGGTTTTTTCGGGGTGCTGAACACGAATTCACAGTCCGTTTTTCGATAAAACGCTTCCTTCATGGTTATTTTCGCGTTTTCATCAAAATTGCTCAAAAATTATATCTGTTTAATCCCTTTCAAACCTACTCTCTAAGGGGTTTTTCGGGGTGCTGAACACGATTCTGAAGTCCGTTTTTCGATAAAACGCTTCCTTCATGGTTATTTTCGCGATTTTTCATCAAAATTGCTCAAAAATTAACTCTGTTTAATCGCTTTCAAACCTACTCTCTAAGGGGTTTTTCGGGGTGCTGAACACGAATCTGAAGTCCGTTTTTCGATAAAACGCTTCCTTCATGGTTATTTTCGCGATTTTTCATCAAAATTGCTCAAAAATTAACTCTGTTTAATCCCTTTCAAACCTACTCTCTAAGGGGTTTTCGGGGTGCTGAACACGAATTCGAAGTCCTTTTTTCGATAAAACGCTTCCTTCATGGTTATTTTCGCGTTTTTTCATCAAAATTGCTCAAAAATTAACTCTGTTTAATCGCTTTCAAACCTACTCTCTAAGGGGTTTTTCGGGGTGCTGAACACGAATCTGAAGTCCGTTTTTCGATAAAACGCTTCCTTCATGGTTATTTTCGCGTTTTTTCATCAAAATTGCTCAAAAATTAACTCTGTTTAATCGCTTTCAAACCTACTCTCTAAGGGGTTTTTTCGGGGGTGCTGAACACGAATCTGAAGTCCGTTTTTCGATAAAACGCTTCCTTCATGGTTATTTTCGCGTTTTTTCATCAAAATTGCTCAAAAATTAACTCTGTTTAATCGCTTTCAAACCTACTCTCTAAGGGGTTTTCGGGGTGCTGAACACGAATCTGAAGTCCGTTTTTCGATAAAACGCTTCCTTCATGGTTATTTTCGCGTTTTTTTTCATCAAAATTGCTCAAAAATTAACTCTGTTTAATCGCTTTCAAACCTACTCTCTAAGGGTTTTTCGGGGTGCTGAACACGAATTCGAAGTCCGTTTTTCGATAAAACGCTTCCTTCATGGTTATTTTCGCGATTTTTCATCAAAATTGCTCAAAAATTAACTCTGTTTAATCGCTTTCAAACCTACTCTCTAAGGGGTTTTTCGGGGTGCTGAACACGAATCTGAAGTCCGTTTTTCGATAAAACGCTTCCTTCATGGTTATTTTCGCGATTTTTCATCAAAATTGCTCAAAAATTAACTCTGTTTAATCCCTTACAAACCTACGCTCTAAGGGGTTTTTCGGGGTGCTGAACACGAATCTGAAGTCCGTTTTTCTATAAAACGCTTCCTTCATGGTTATTTTCGCGATTTTTCATCAAAATTGCTCAAAAATTATCTCTGTTTAATCGCTTTCAAACCTACTCTCTAAGGGGTTTTCAGGGGTGCTGAACACGAATCTGAAGTCCGTTTTTCGATAAAACGCTTCCTTCATGGTTATTTTCGCGATTTTTCATCAAAATTGCTCAAAAATTAACTCTGTTTACGCTTCCTTCATAGTTATTTTCGCGTTTTTTCATCAAAATTGCTCAAAAATTAACTCTGTTTAATCGCTTTCAAACCTACTCTCTAAGGGGTTTTTCGGGGTGCTGAACACGAATCTGAAGTCCGTTTTTCGATAAAACGCTTCCTTCATGGTTATTTTCGCGTTTTTTCATCAAAATTGCTCAAAAATTAACTCTGTTTAATCGCTTTCAAACCTACTCTCTAAGGGGTTTTTCGGGGTGCTGAACACGAATCTGAAGTCCGTTTTTCGATAAAACGCTTCCTTCATGGTTATTTTCGCGTTTTTTCATCAAAATTGCTCAAAAATTAACTCTGTTTAATCCTTTCAAACCTACTCTCTAAGGGGTTTTTCGGGGTGCTGAACACGAATCTGAAGTCCGTTTTTCGATAAAACGCTTCCTTCATGGTTATTTTCGCGATTTTTCATCAAAATTGCTCAAAAATTAACTCTGTTTAATCGCTTTCAAACCTACTCTCTAAGGGGTTTTTCGGGGTGCTGAACACGAATCTGAAGTCCGTTTTTCGATAAAACGCTTCCTTCATGGTTATTTTCGCGTTTTTTCATCAAAATTGCTCAAAAATTAACTCTGTTTAATCGCTTTCAAACCTACTCTCTAAGGGGTTTTTTCGGGGTGCTGAACACGAATCTGAAGTCCGTTTTTCGATAAAACGCTTCCTTCATGGTTATTTTCGCGTTTTTTCATCAAAATTGCTCAAAAATTAACTCTGTTTAATCGCTTTCAAACCTACTCTCTAAGGGGTTTTTCGGGGTGCTGAACACGAATCTGAAGTCCGTTTTTCGATAAAACGCTTCCTTCATGGTTATTTTCGCGTTTTTTCATCAAAATTGCTCAAAAATTAACTCTGTTTAATCCTTTCAAACCTACTCTCTAAGGGGTTTTTCGGGGTGCTGAACACGAATCTGAAGTCCGTTTTTCGATAAAACGCTTCCTTCATGGTTATTTTCGCGTTTTTTCATCAAAATTGCTCAAAAATTAACTCTGTTTAATCGCTTTCAAACCTACTCTCTAAGGGGTTTTTCGGGGTGCTGAACACGAATCTGAAGTCCGTTTTTCGATAAAACGCTTCCTTCATGGTTATTTTCGCGTTTTTTCATCAAAATTGCTCAAAAATTAACTCTGTTTAATCGCTTTCAAACCTACTCTCTAAGGGGTTTTTCGGGGTGCTGAACACGAATCTGAAGTCCGTTTTTCGATAAAACGCTTCCTTCATGGTTATTTTCGCGTTTTTTCATCAAAATTGCTCAAAAATTAACTCTGTTTAATCGCTTTCAAACCTACTCTCTAAGGGGTTTTCGGGGTGCTGAACACGAATCTGAAGTCCGTTTTTCGATAAAACGCTTCCTTCATGGTTATTTTCGCGTTTTTTCATCAAAATTGCTCAAAAATTAACTCTGTTTAATCGCTTTCAAACCTACTCTCTAAGGGGTTTTTCGGGGTGCTGAACACGAATCGAAGTCCGTTTTTCGATAAAACGCTTCCTTCATGGTTATTTTCGCGTTTTTTCATCAAAATTGCTCAAAAATTAACTCTGTTTAAGTCTGAAGTCCGTTTTTCGATAAAACGCTTCCTTCATGGTTATTTTCGCGTTTTTTCATCAAAATTGCTCAAAAATTAACTCTGTTTAATCGCTTTCAAACCTACTCGCTTCCTTCATAGTTATTTTCGCGTTTTTTCATCAAAATTGCTCAAAAATTATCTCTGTTTAATCGCTTTCAAACCTACTCTCTAAAGGGGTTTTTCGGGGTGCTGAACACGAATCTGAAGTCCGTTTTTCGATAAAACGCTTCCTTCATGGTTATTTTCGCGTTTTTTCATCAAAATTGCTCAAAAATTAACTCTGTTTAATCGCTTTCAAACCTACTCTCTAAGGGGTTTTTCGGGGTGCTGAACACGAATCTGAAGTCCGTTTTTCGATAAAACGCTTCCTTCATGGTTATTTTCGCGTTTTTTCATCAAAATTGCTCAAAAATTAACTCTGTTTAATCGCTTTCAAACCTACTCTCTAAGGGTTTTTCGGGGTGCTGAACACGAATCTGAAGTCCGTTTTTCGATAAAACGCTTCCTTCATGGTTATTTTCGCGTTTTTTCATCAAAATTGCTCAAAAATTAACTCTGTTTAATCGCTTTCAAACCTACTCTCTAAGGGGTTTTTCGGGGTGCTGAACACGAATCTGAAGTCCGTTTTTCGATAAAACGCTTCCTTCATGGTTATTTTCGCGTTTTTTCATCAAAATTGCTCAAAAATTAACTCTGTTTAATCGCTTTCAAACCTACTCTCTAAAGGGTTTTTCGGGGTGCTGAACACGAATCTGAAGTCCGTTTTTCGATAAAACGCTTCCTTCATGGTTATTTTCGCGTTTTTTCATCAAAATTGCTCAAAAATTAACTCTGTTTAATCGCTTTCAAACCTACTCTCTAAGGGGTTTTTCGGGGTGCTGAACACGAATCTGAAGTCCGTTTTTCGATAAAACGCTTCCTTCATGGTTATTTTCGCGTTTTTTCATCAAAATTGCTCAAAAATTAACTCTGTTTAATCGCTTTCAAACCTACTCTCTAAGGGGTTTTTCGGGGTGCTGAACACGAATCTGAAGTGCTCAAACCTACTCTCTAGAGGTTTTCGGGGTGCTGAACACGAATCTGAAGTCCGTTTTTCGATAAAACGCTTCCTTCATGGTTATTTTCGCGTTTTTTCATCAAAATTGCTCAAAAATTAACTCTGTTTAATCGCTTTCAAACCTACTCTGTAAGGGGTTTTTCGGGTTGCTGAACACGAATCTGAAGTCCGTTTTTCGATAAAACTCTTCCTTCATGGTTATTTTCGCGTTTTTTCATCAAAATTGCTCAAAAATTAACTCTGTTTAATCGCTTTCAAACCTACTCTCTAAGTCCGTTTTCGATAAAACGCTTCCTTCATGGTTATTTTAAGTAAGTGCTGAACACGAATCTGAAGTCCGTTTTTCGATAAAACGCTTCCTTCATGGTTATTTTCGCGTTTTTTCATCAAAATTGCTCAAAAATTAACTCTGTTTAATCGCTTTCAAACCTACTCTCTAAGGGTTTTTCTGGGTGCTGAACACGAATCTGAAATCCGTTTTTCGATAAAACGCTTCCTTCATGGTTATTTTCGCGTTTTCATCAAAATTGCTCAAAAATTATCTCTGTTTAATCCCTTTCAAACCTACTCTCTTAGGGGTTTTTCGGGGTGCTGAACACGAATCTGAAGTCCGTTTTTCGATAAAACGCTTCCTTTATGGTTATTTGTGCGTTTTTTCATCAAAATTGCTCAAAATTAACTCTGTTTAATCGCTTTCAAACCTACTCTCTAAGGGGTTTTCGGTGCTGAACACGAATCTGAAGTCCCGTTTTTCGATAAAACGCTCCTTCATGGTTATTTTCGCGTTTTTTTCATCAAAATTGCTCAAAAATTAACTCTGTTTAATCGCTTTCAAACCTACTCTCTTAGGGGTTTTTCGGGGTGCTGAACACGAATCTGAAGTCCTTTTTTCGATAACACGCTTCCTTCATGGTTATTTTCGCGTTTTATCATCAAAATTCTCAAAAATTAACTCTGTTTAATCGCTTTCAAACCTACTCTCTAAGGGGTTTTCTGGGTGCTGAACACGAATCTGAAGTCCGTTTTCGATCAAACGCTTCCTTCATGGTTATTTTCGCGTTTTTTCATCAAAATTGCTCAAAAATTAACTCTGTTTAATCGCTTTCAAACCTACTCTCTAAGGGGTTTTTCTGGGTGCTGAACACGAATCTGAAGTCCGTTTTCGATAAAACGCTTCCTTCATGGTTATTTTCGCGTTTTCATCAAAATTGCTCAAAAATTAACTCTGTTTAATCGCTTTCAAACCTACTCTCTAAGGGTTTTTCGGGGTGCTGAACACGAATCTGAAGTCCTTTTTCGATAAAACGCTTCCTTCATGGTTATTTTCGCGTTTTTTCATCAAAATTGCTCAAAAATTAACTCTGTTTAATCGCTTTCAAACCTACTCTCTAAGAGGTTTTTCGGGGTGCTGAACACGAATCTGAAGTCCGTTTTTCGATAAAACGCTTCCTTCATGGTTATTTTCGCGTTTTTTCATCAAAATTGCTCAAAAATTAACTCTGTTTAATCGCTTTCAAACCTACTCTCTAAGGGGTTTTTCGGGTTGCTGAACACGAATCTGAAGTCCGTTTTTCGATAAAACGCTTTCTTCATGGTTATTTTCGCGAGTTTTCATCAAAATTGCTCAAAAATTATCTCTGTTTAATCCCTTTCAAACCTACTCTCTCAGGGGTTTTTCGGGGTGGTGAACACGAATCTGAAGTCCGTTTTTCGATAAAACGCTTCCTTCATGGTTATTTTCGCGTTTTTTCATCAAAATTGCTCAAAAATTAACTCTGTTTAATCGCTTTCAAACCTACTCTCTTAGGGGTTTTTCGGGGTGCTGAACACGAATCTGAAGTCCGTTTTTCGATAAAACGCTTCCTTCATGGTTATTTTCGCGTTTTTTCATCAAAATTGCTCAAAAATTAACTCTGTTTAATCGCTTTCAAACCTACTCTCTTAGGGTTTTTCGGGGTGCTGAACACGAATTCTGAAGTCCTTTTTTTCGATAAAACGCTTCCTTGATGGTTATTTTCGCGTTTTTTCATCAAAATTGCTCAAAAATTAACTCTGTTTAATCGCTTTCAAACCTACTCTCTAAGGGGTTTTCGGGGTGCTGAACACGAATCTGAAGTCCGTTTTTCGATAAAACGCTTCCTTCATGGTTATTTTCGCGTTTTTTCATCAAAAATTGCTCAAAAATTAACTCTGTTTAATCGCTTTCAAACCTACTCTCTTAGGGGTTTTCGGGGTGCT
Source organism: Creontiades dilutus (assembly GCA_031894815.1). Classification (NCBI taxonomy): domain Eukaryota; kingdom Metazoa; phylum Arthropoda; class Insecta; order Hemiptera; family Miridae; genus Creontiades; species Creontiades dilutus. The sequence goes on from JAVIWC010000679.1 coordinate 7,396, forward strand.
GAACACGAATCTGAAGTCCGTTTTCGATAAAACGCTTCCCTTCATGGTTATTTTCGCGTTTTTTCATCAAAATTGCTCAAAAATTAACTCTGTTTAATCGCTTTCAAACCTACTCTCTAAGGGGTTTTTCGGGGTGCTGAACCCGAATCTGAAGTCCTTTTTTCGATAAAACGCTTCCTTCATGGTTATTTTCGCGTTTTTTCATCAAAATTGCTCAAAAATTAACTCTGTTTAATCGCTTTCAAACCTACTCTCTAAGGGGTTTTCGGGGTGCTGAACACGAATCTGAAGTCCGTTTTTCGATAAAACGCTTCCTTCATGGTTATTTTCGCGTTTTTTCATCAAAAATTGCTCAAAAATTAACTCTGTTTAATCGCTTTCAAACCTACTCTCTAAGAGGTTTTCTGGGTGCTGAACACGAATCTGAAGTCCGTTTTTCGATAAAACGCTTCCTTCATGGTTATCTTCGCGTTTTTTCATCAAAATTGCTCAAAAATTAACTCTGTTTAATCGCTTTCAAACCTACTCTCTAAGGGTTTTTCGGGGTGCTGAACACGAATCTGAAGTCCGTTTTCGATAAAACGCTTCCTTCATGGTTATTTTCGCGTTTTTTCATCCAAATTACTCAAAAATTAACTCTGTTTAATCGCTTTCAAACCTACTCTCTAAGGGGTTTTTCGGGTTGCTGAACACGAATCTGAAGTCAGTTTTTCGATAAAACGCTTCCTTCATGGTAATTTTCGCGTTTTTTCATCAAAATTGCTCAAAAATTAACTCTGTTTAATCGCTTTCAAACCTACTCTCTAAGGGGTTTTTCGGGTTGCTGAACACGAATCTGAAGTCCTTTTTTCGATAAAACGCTTCCTTAATGGTTATTTTCGCGTTTTTTCATCCAAATTGCTCAAAAATTAACTCTGTTTAATCGCTTTCAAACCTACTCTCTGAGGGGTTTTCCGGGGTGCTGAACACGAATCTGAAGTCCGTTTTTCGATAAAACGCTTCCTTCATGGTTATTTTCGCGATTTTTCATCAAAATTGCTCAAATTAACTCTGTTTAATCGCTTTCAAACCTACTCTCTAAGGGGTTTTTCGGGGTGCTGAACACGAATCTGAAGTCCGTTTTTCGATAAAACGCTTCCTTCATGGTTATTTTCGCGTTTTTTCATCAAAATTGCTCAAAAATTAACTCTGTTTAATCGCTTTCAAACCTACTCTCTAAGGGTTTTTTCGGGTTGCTGAACACGAATCTGAAGTCCTTTTTTCGATAAAACGCTTCCTTCATGGTTATTTTCGCGTTTTCATCAAATTGCTCAAAAATTAACTCTGTTTAATCGCTTTCAAACCTACTCTCTAAGGGGTTTTCGGGGTGCTGAACACGAATCTGAAGTCCTTTTTTTCGATAAAACGCTTCCTTCATGGTTATTTTCGCGTTTTTTCATCAAAATTGCTCAAAAATTAACTCTGTTTAATCGCTTTCAAACCTACTCTCTAAGGGTTTTTCGGGTTGCTGAACACAGCTGAAGTCCGTTTTTTCGATAAAACACGCTTCCTTCATGGTTATTTTCGCGTTTTTTTCATCAAAATTGCTCAAAAATTAACTCTGTTTAATCGCTTTCAAACCTACTCTCTAAGGGGTTTTCGGGTTCCTGAACACGAATCTGAGAATCATTTTTCGATAAAACGCTTCCTTCATGGTTATTTTCGCGTTTTCATCAAAATTGCTCAAAAATTAACTCCGTTTAATCGCTTTCAAACCTACTCTCTAAGGGGTTTTTCGGGGTGCTGAACACGAATCTGAAGTCCTTTTTTCGATAAAACGCTTCCTTCATGGTTATTTTCGCGTTTTTTCATCAAAATTGCTCAAAAATTAACTCTGTTTAATCGCTTTCAAACCTACTCTCTAAGGGGTTTTTCGGGGTGCTGAACACGAATCTGAAGTCCGTTTTTCGATAAAACGCTTCCTTCATGGTTATTTTCGCGTTTTTTCATCAAAATTGCTCAAAAATTAACTCTGTTTAATCGCTTTCAAACCTACTCTCTAAGGGGTTTTTCGGGGTGCTGAACACGAATCTGAAGTCCGTTTTTCGATAAAACGCTTCCTTCATGGTTATTTTCGCGTTTTTTCATCAAAATTGCTCAAAAATTAACTCTGTTTAATCGCTTTCAAACCTACTCTCTAAGGGGTTTTTCGGGGTGCTGAACACGAATCTGAAGTCCGTTTTTTTCGATAAAACGCTTCCTTCATGGTTATTTTCGCGTTTTTTCATCAAAATTGCTCAAAAATTAACTCTGTTTAATCGCTTTCAAACCTACTCTCTAAGGGGTTTTTCGGGGTGCTGAACACGAATCTGAAGTCCGTTTTTCGATAAAACGCTTCCTTCATGGTTATTTTCGCGTTTTTTCATCAAAATTGCTCAAAAATTAACTCTGTTTAATCGCTTTCAAACCTACTCTCTAAGGGGTTTTCGGGGTGCTGAACACGAATCTGAAGTCCGTTTTTCGATAAAACGCTTCCTTCATGGTTATTTTCGCGTTTTTTCATCAAAATTGCTCAAAAATTAACTCTGTTTAATCGCTTTCAAACCTACTCTCTAAGGGGTTTTTCGGGGTGCTGAACACGAATCTGAAGTCCGTTTTTCGATAAAACGCTTCCTTCATGGTTATTTTCGCGTTTTTTCATCAAAATTGCTCAAAAATTAACTCTGTTTAATCGCTTTCAAACCTACTCTCTAAGGGGTTTTTCGGGGTGCTGAACACGAATCTGAAGTCCGTTTTTCGATAAAACGCTTCCTTCATGGTTATTTTCGCGTTTTTTCATCAAAATTGCTCAAAAATTAACTCTGTTTAATCGCTTTCAAACCTACTCTCTAAGGGGGTTTTCGGGGTGCTGAACACGAATCTGAAGTCCTTTTTTCGATAAAACGCTTCCTTCATGGTTATTTTCGCGTTTTTTCATCAAAATTGCTCAAAAATTAACTCTGTTTAATCGCTTTCAAACCTACTCTCTAAGGGGTTTTTCGGGGTGCTGAACACGAATCTGAAGTCCGTTTTTCGATAAAACGCTTCCTTCATGGTTATTTTCGCGTTTTTTCATCAAAATTGCTCAAAAATTAACTCTGTTTAATCGCTTTCAAACCTACTCTCTAAGGGGTTTTTCGGGGTGCTGAACACGAATCTGAAGTCCGTTTTTCGATAAAACGCTTCCTTCATGGTTATTTTCGCGTTTTTTCATCAAAATTGCTCAAAAATTAACTCTGTTTAATCGCTTTCAAACCTACTCTCTAAGGGTTTTTCGGGGTGCTGAACACGAATCTGAAGTCCGTTTTTCGATAAAACGCTTCCTTCATGGTTATTTTCGCGTTTTTTCATCAAAATTGCTCAAAAATTAACTCTGTTTAATCGCTTTCAAACCTACTCTCTAAGGGGTTTTTCGGGGTGCTGAACACGAATCTGAAGTCCGTTTTTCGATAAAACGCTTCCTTCATGGTTATTTTCGCGTTTTTTCATCAAAATTGCTCAAAAATTAACTCTGTTTAATCGCTTTCAAACCTACTCTCTAAGGGGTTTTTCGGGGTGCTGAACACGAATCTGAAGTCCGTTTTTCGATAAAACGCTTCCTTCATGGTTATTTTCGCGTTTTTTCATCAAAATTGCTCAAAAATTAACTCTGTTTAATCGCTTTCAAACCTACTCTCTAAGGGGTTTTTCGGGGTGCTGAACACGAATCTGAAGTCCGTTTTTCGATAAAACGCTTCCTTCATGGTTATTTTCGCGTTTTTTCATCAAAATTGCTCAAAAATTAACTCTGTTTAATCGCTTTCAAACCTACTCTCTAAGGGGTTTTCGGGGTGCTGAACACGAATCTGAAGTCCGTTTTTCGATAAAACGCTTCCTTCATGGTTATTTTCGCGTTTTTTCATCAAAATTGCTCAAAAATTAACTCTGTTTAATCGCTTTCAAACCTACTCTCTAAGGGGTTTTTCGGGGTGCTGAACACGAATCTGAAGTCCGTTTTTCGATAAAACGCTTCCTTCATGGTTATTTTCGCGTTTTTTCATCAAAATTGCTCAAAAATTAACTCTGTTTAATCGCTTTCAAACCTACTCTCTAAGGGGTTTTTCGGGGTGCTGAACACGAATCTGAAGTCCGTTTTTCGATAAAACGCTTCCTTCATGGTTATTTTCGCGTTTTTTCATCAAAATTGCTCAAAAATTAACTCTGTTTAATCGCTTTCAAACCTACTCTCTAAGGGGTTTTTCGGGGTGCTGAACACGAATCTGAAGTCCGTTTTTCGATAAAACGCTTCCTTCATGGTTATTTTCGCGTTTTTTCATCAAAATTGCTCAAAAATTAACTCTGTTTAATCGCTTTCAAACCTACTCTCTAAGGGGTTTTTCGGGGTGCTGAACACGAATCTGAAGTCCGTTTTTCGATAAAACGCTTCCTTCATGGTTATTTTCGCGTTTTTTCATCAAAATTGCTCAAAAATTAACTCTGTTTAATCGCTTTCAAACCTACTCTCTAAGGGGTTTTTCGGGGTGCTGAACACGAATCTGAAGTCCGTTTTTCGATAAAACGCTTCCTTCATGGTTATTTTCGCGTTTTTTCATCAAAATTGCTCAAAAATTAACTCTGTTTAATCGCTTTCAAACCTACTCTCTAAGGGGTTTTTCGGGGTGCTGAACACGAATCTGAAGTCCGTTTTTCGATAAAACGCTTCCTTCATGGTTATTTTCGCGTTTTTTCATCAAAATTGCTCAAAAATTAACTCTGTTTAATCGCTTTCAAACCTACTCTCTAAGGGTTTTTCGGGGTGCTGAACACGAATCTGAAGTCCGTTTTTCGATAAAACGCTTCCTTCATGGTTATTTTCGCGTTTTTTCATCAAAATTGCTCAAAAATTAACTCTGTTTAATCGCTTTCAAACCTACTCTCTAAGGGTTTTTCGGGGTGCTGAACACGAATCTGAAGTCCGTTTTTCGATAAAACGCTTCCTTCATGGTTATTTTCGCGTTTTTTCATCAAAATTGCTCAAAAATTAACTCTGTTTAATCGCTTTCAAACCTACTCTCTAAGGGGTTTTTCGGGGTGCTGAACACGAATCTGAAGTCCGTTTTTCGATAAAACGCTTCCTTCATGGTTATTTTCGCGTTTTTTCATCAAAATTGCTCAAAAATTAACTCTGTTTAATCGCTTTCAAACCTACTCTCTAAGGGGTTTTTCGGGGTGCTGAACACGAATCTGAAGTCCGTTTTTCGATAAAACGCTTCCTTCATGGTTATTTTCGCGTTTTTTCATCAAAATTGCTCAAAAATTAACTCTGTTTAATCGCTTTCAAACCTACTCTCTAAGGGGTTTTTCGGGGTGCTGAACACGAATCTGAAGTCCGTTTTTCGATAAAACGCTTCCTTCATGGTTATTTTCGCGTTTTTTCATCAAAATTGCTCAAAAATTAACTCTGTTTAATCGCTTTCAAACCTACTCTCTAAGGGGTTTTTCGGGGTGCTGAACACGAATCTGAAGTCCGTTTTTCGATAAAACGCTTCCTTCATGGTTATTTTCGCGTTTTTTCATCAAAATTGCTCAAAAATTAACTCTGTTTAATCGCTTTCAAACCTACTCTCTAAGGGGTTTTTCGGGGTGCTGAACACGAATCTGAAGTCCGTTTTTCGATAAAACGCTTCCTTCATGGTTATTTTCGCGTTTTTTCATCAAAATTGCTCAAAAATTAACTCTGTTTAATCGCTTTCAAACCTACTCTCTAAGGGGTTTTTCGGGGTGCTGAACACGAATCTGAAGTCCGTTTTTCGATAAAACGCTTCCTTCATGGTTATTTTCGCGTTTTTTCATCAAAATTGCTCAAAAATTAACTCTGTTTAATCGCTTTCAAACCTACTCTCTAAGGGGTTTTTCGGGGTGCTGAACACGAATCTGAAGTCCGTTTTTCGATAAAACGCTTCCTTCATGGTTATTTTCGCGTTTTTTCATCAAAATTGCTCAAAAATTAACTCTGTTTAATCGCTTTCAAACCTACTCTCTAAGGGGTTTTCGGGGTGCTGAACACGAATCTGAAGTCCGTTTTTCGATAAAACGCTTCCTTCATGGTTATTTTCGCGTTTTTTCATCAAAATTGCTCAAAAATTAACTCTGTTTAATCGCTTTCAAACCTACTCTCTAAGGGTTTTTCGGGGTGCTGAACACGAATCTGAAGTCCGTTTTTCGATAAAACGCTTCCTTCATGGTTATTTTCGCGTTTTTTCATCAAAATTGCTCAAAAATTAACTCTGTTTAATCGCTTTCAAACCTACTCTCTAAGGGTTTTTCGGGGTGCTGAACACGAATCTGAAGTCCGTTTTTCGATAAAACGCTTCCTTCATGGTTATTTTCGCGTTTTTTCATCAAAATTGCTCAAAAATTAACTCTGTTTAATCGCTTTCAAACCTACTCTCTAAGGGGTTTTTCGGGGTGCTGAACACGAATCTGAAGTCCGTTTTTCGATAAAACGCTTCCTTCATGGTTATTTTCGCGTTTTTTCATCAAAATTGCTCAAAAATTAACTCTGTTTAATCGCTTTCAAACCTACTCTCTAAGGGGTTTTTCGGGGTGCTGAACACGAATCTGAAGTCCGTTTTTCGATAAAACGCTTCCTTCATGGTTATTTTCGCGTTTTTTCATCAAAATTGCTCAAAAATTAACTCTGTTTAATCGCTTTCAAACCTACTCTCTAAGGGGTTTTTCGGGGTGCTGAACACGAATCTGAAGTCCGTTTTTCGATAAAACGCTTCCTTCATGGTTATTTTCGCGTTTTTTCATCAAAATTGCTCAAAAATTAACTCTGTTTAATCGCTTTCAAACCTACTCTCTAAGGGGTTTTTCGGGGTGCTGAACACGAATCTGAAGTCCGTTTTTCGATAAAACGCTTCCTTCATGGTTATTTTCGCGTTTTTTCATCAAAATTGCTCAAAAATTAACTCTGTTTAATCGCTTTCAAACCTACTCTCTAAGGGGTTTTTCGGGGTGCTGAACACGAATCTGAAGTCCGTTTTTCGATAAAACGCTTCCTTCATGGTTATTTTCGCGTTTTTTCATCAAAATTGCTCAAAAATTAACTCTGTTTAATCGCTTTCAAACCTACTCTCTAAGGGGTTTTTCGGGGTGCTGAACACGAATCTGAAGTCCGTTTTTCGATAAAACGCTTCCTTCATGGTTATTTTCGCGTTTTTTCATCAAAATTGCTCAAAAATTAACTCTGTTTAATCGCTTTCAAACCTACTCTCTAAGGGGTTTTCGGGGTGCTGAACACGAATCTGAAGTCCTTTTTTCGATAAAACGCTTCCTTCATGGTTATTTTCGCGTTTTTTCATCAAAATTGCTCAAAAATTAACTCTGTTTAATCGCTTTCAAACCTACTCTCTAAGGGGTTTTTCGGGGTGCTGAACACGAATCTGAAGTCCGTTTTTCGATAAAACGCTTCCTTCATGGTTATTTTCGCGTTTTTTCATCAAAATTGCTCAAAAATTAACTCTGTTTAATCGCTTTCAAACCTACTCTCTAAGGGGTTTTTCGGGGTGCTGAACACGAATCTGAAGTCCGTTTTTCGATAAAACGCTTCCTTCATGGTTATTTTCGCGTTTTTTCATCAAAATTGCTCAAAAATTAACTCTGTTTAATCGCTTTCAAACCTACTCTCTAAGGGGTTTTTCGGGGTGCTGAACACGAATCTGAAGTCCGTTTTTCGATAAAACGCTTCCTTCATGGTTATTTTCGCGTTTTTTCATCAAAATTGCTCAAAAATTAACTCTGTTTAATCGCTTTCAAACCTACTCTCTAAGGGGTTTTCGGGGTGCTGAACACGAATCTGAAGTCCGTTTTTCGATAAAACGCTTCCTTCATGGTTATTTTCGCGTTTTTTCATCAAAATTGCTCAAAAATTAACTCTGTTTAATCGCTTTCAAACCTACTCTCTAAGGGGTTTTTCGGGGTGCTGAACACGAATCTGAAGTCCGTTTTTCGATAAAACGCTTCCTTCATGGTTATTTTCGCGTTTTTTCATCAAAATTGCTCAAAAATTAACTCTGTTTAATCGCTTTCAAACCTACTCTCTAAGGGGTTTTCGGGGTGCTGAACACGAATCTGAAGTCCGTTTTTCGATAAAACGCTTCCTTCATGGTTATTTTCGCGTTTTTTCATCAAAATTGCTCAAAAATTAACTCTGTTTAATCGCTTTCAAACCTACTCTCTAAGGGGTTTTTCGGGGTGCTGAACACGAATCTGAAGTCCGTTTTTCGATAAAACGCTTCCTTCATGGTTATTTTCGCGTTTTTTCATCAAAATTGCTCAAAAATTAACTCTGTTTAATCGCTTTCAAACCTACTCTCTAAGGGGTTTTCGGGGTGCTGAACACGAATCTGAAGTCCGTTTTTCGATAAAACGCTTCCTTCATGGTTATTTTCGCGTTTTTTCATCAAAATTGCTCAAAAATTAACTCTGTTTAATCGCTTTCAAACCTACTCTCTAAGGGGTTTTTCGGGGTGCTGAACACGAATCTGAAGTCCGTTTTTCGATAAAACGCTTCCTTCATGGTTATTTTCGCGTTTTTTCATCAAAATTGCTCAAAAATTAACTCTGTTTAATCGCTTTCAAACCTACTCTCTAAGGGGTTTTCGGGGTGCTGAACACGAATCTGAAGTCCGTTTTTCGATAAAACGCTTCCTTCATGGTTATTTTCGCGTTTTTTCATCAAAATTGCTCAAAAATTAACTCTGTTTAATCGCTTTCAAACCTACTCTCTAAGGGTTTTTCGGGGTGCTGAACACGAATCTGAAGTCCGTTTTTCGATAAAACGCTTCCTTCATGGTTATTTTCGCGTTTTTTCATCAAAATTGCTCAAAAATTAACTCTGTTTAATCGCTTTCAAACCTACTCTCTAAGGGGTTTTTCGGGGTGCTGAACACGAATCTGAAGTCCGTTTTTCGATAAAACGCTTCCTTCATGGTTATTTTCGCGTTTTTTCATCAAAATTGCTCAAAAATTAACTCTGTTTAATCGCTTTCAAACCTACTCTCTAAGGGGTTTTCGGGGTGCTGAACACGAATCTGAAGTCCGTTTTTCGATAAAACGCTTCCTTCATGGTTATTTTCGCGTTTTTTCATCAAAATTGCTCAAAAATTAACTCTGTTTAATCGCTTTCAAACCTACTCTCTAAGGGGTTTTTCGGGGTGCTGAACACGAATCTGAAGTCCGTTTTTCGATAAAACGCTTCCTTCATGGTTATTTTCGCGTTTTTTCATCAAAATTGCTAAAAAATTAACTCTGTTTAATCGCTTTCAAACCTACTCTCTAAGGGGTTTTTCGGGGTGCTGAACACGAATCTGAAGTCCGTTTTTCGATAAAACGCTTCCTTCATGGTTATTTTCGCGTTTTTTCATCAAAATTGCTCAAAAATTAACTCTGTTTAATCGCTTTCAAACCTACTCTCTAAGGGTTTTTCGGGGTGCTGAACACGAATCTGAAGTCCGTTTTTCGATAAAACGCTTCCTTCATGGTTATTTTCGCGTTTTTTCATCAAAATTGCTCAAAAATTAACTCTGTTTAATCGCTTTCAAACCTACTCTCTAAGGGGTTTTTCGGGGTGCTGAACACGAATCTGAAGTCCGTTTTTCGATAAAACGCTTCCTTCATGGTTATTTTCGCGTTTTTTCATCAAAATTGCTCAAAAATTAACTCTGTTTAATCGCTTTCAAACCTACTCTCTAAGGGGTTTTTCGGGGTGCTGAACACGAATCTGAAGTCCGTTTTTCGATAAAACGCTTCCTTCATGGTTATTTTCGCGTTTTTTCATCAAAATTGCTCAAAAATTAACTCTGTTTAATCGCTTTCAAACCTACTCTCTAAGGGGTTTTTCGGGGTGCTGAACACGAATCTGAAGTCCGTTTTTCGATAAAACGCTTCCTTCATGGTTATTTTCGCGTTTTTTCATCAAAATTGCTCAAAAATTAACTCTGTTTAATCGCTTTCAAACCTACTCTCTAAGGGGTTTTTCGGGGTGCTGAACACGAATCTGAAGTCCGTTTTTCGATAAAACGCTTCCTTCATGGTTATTTTCGCGTTTTTTCATCAAAATTGCTCAAAAATTAACTCTGTTTAATCGCTTTCAAACCTACTCTCTAAGGGGTTTTTCGGGGTGCTGAACACGAATCTGAAGTCCGTTTTTCGATAAAACGCTTCCTTCATGGTTATTTTCGCGTTTTTTCATCAAAATTGCTCAAAAATTAACTCTGTTTAATCGCTTTCAAACCTACTCTCTAAGGGGTTTTTCGGGGTGCTGAACACGAATCTGAAGTCCGTTTTTCGATAAAACGCTTCCTTCATGGTTATTTTCGCGTTTTTTCATCAAAATTGCTCAAAAATTAACTCTGTTTAATCGCTTTCAAACCTACTCTCTAAGGGTTTTTCGGGGTGCTGAACACGAATCTGAAGTCCGTTTTTCGATAAAACGCTTCCTTCATGGTTATTTTCGCGTTTTTTCATCAAAATTGCTCAAAAATTAACTCTGTTTAATCGCTTTCAAACCTACTCTCTAAGGGGTTTTTCGGGGTGCTGAACACGAATCTGAAGTCCGTTTTTCGATAAAACGCTTCCTTCATGGTTATTTTCGCGTTTTTTCATCAAAATTGCTCAAAAATTAACTCTGTTTAATCGCTTTCAAACCTACTCTCTAAGGGGTTTTTCGGGGTGCTGAACACGAATCTGAAGTCCGTTTTTCGATAAAACGCTTCCTTCATGGTTATTTTCGCGTTTTTTCATCAAAATTGCTCAAAAATTAACTCTGTTTAATCGCTTTCAAACCTACTCTCTAAGGGGTTTTTCGGGGTGCTGAACACGAATCTGAAGTCCGTTTTTCGATAAAACGCTTCCTTCATGGTTATTTTCGCGTTTTTTCATCAAAATTGCTCAAAAATTAACTCTGTTTAATCGCTTTCAAACCTACTCTCTAAGGGGTTTTTCGGGGTGCTGAACACGAATCTGAAGTCCGTTTTTCGATAAAACGCTTCCTTCATGGTTATTTTCGCGTTTTTTCATCAAAATTGCTCAAAAATTAACTCTGTTTAATCGCTTTCAAACCTAAATAGCTCAAAAATTAACTCTGTTTAATCGCTTTCAAACCTACTCTCTAAGGGGTTTTTCGGGGTGCTGAACACGAATCTGAAGTCTGTTTTTCGATAAAACGCTTCCTTCATGGTTATTTTCGCGTTTTTTCATCAAAATTGCTCAAAAATTAACTCTGTTTAATCGCTTTCAAACCTACTCTCTAAGGGGTTTTTCGGGGTGCTGAACACGAATCTGAAGTCCGTTTTTCGATAAAACGCTTCCTTCATGGTTATTTTCGCGTTTTTTCATCAAAATTGCTCAAAAATTAACTCTGTTTAATCGCTTTCAAACCTACTCTCTAAGGGGTTTTTCGGGGTGCTGAACACGAATCTGAAGTCCGTTTTTCGATAAAACGCTTCCTTCATGGTTATTTTCGCGTTTTTTCATCAAAATTGCTCAAAAATTAACTCTGTTTAATCGCTTTCAAACCTACGCTTTAAGGGGTTTTTCGGGGTGCTGAACACGAATCTGAAGTCCTTTTTTCGATAAAACGCTTCCTTCATGGTTATTTTCGCGTTTTTTCATCAAAATTGCTCAAAAATAACTCTGTTTAATCGCTTTCAAACCTACTCTCTAAGGGGTTTTTCGGGGTGCTGAACACGAATCTGAAGTCCGTTTTTCGATAAAACGCTTCCTTCATGGTTATTTTCGCGTTTTTTCATCAAAATTGCTCAAAAATTAACTCTGTTTAATCGCTTTCAAACCTACTCTCTAAGGGTTTTTCGGGGTGCTGAACACGAATCTGAAGTCCTTTTTTTCGATAAAACGCTTCCTTCATGGTTATTTTCGCGTTTTTTCATCAAAATTGCTCAAAAATTAACTCTGTTTAATCGCTTTCAAACCTACTCTCTAAGGGGTTTTTCGGGGTGCTGAACACGAATCTGAAGTCCTTTTTTCGATAAAACGCTTCCTTCATGGTTATTTTCGCGTTTTTTCATCAAAATTGCTCAAAAATTAACTCTGTTTAATCGCTTTCAAACCTACTCTCTAAGGGGTTTTTCGGGGTGCTGAACACGAATCTGAAGTCCGTTTTTCGATAAAACGCTTCCTTCATGGTTATTTTCGCGTTTTTTCATCAAAATAGCTCAAAAATTAACTCTGTTTAATCGCTTTCAAACCTACTCTCTAAGGGGTTTTTCGGGGTGCTGAACACGAATCTGAAGTCCTTTTTTCGATAAAACGCTTCCTTCATGGTTATTTTCGCGTTTTTTCATCAAAATAGCTCAAAAAT
>JAVIWC010000680.1:0-20449 GCA_031894815.1 Creontiades dilutus
AATAAATTCAAATCATGAATCATTGAATAATAAACCCCAAGGTGCCCATACGGCCCGGGTGCCCTTTAAGGGTTATCAAAGTTTTGTCAAATCCCTAAAACCCTCAAATAAAGTCAAGGAAGCCTAAATTTACACTTTTTTTGAAGAACTTTCCATGAGGAATCGAATGAGCCCCTCCCCAGGTCCGTAGCTAAAACCATTCCCGATTTATGGCGCCAACATTTGCGTCCACATTCACTACATCACTAGGTTACTGTGATCAAAATAAAAACAACAGCGTTTTTTTTTTATTTATTTTTTTTTTTTTTAATCGCAGTAACCTAGTGATGTAGCGAATGTGGATACTGGAGTGATACACGGGTTGAAGCATTCTGATATGCATGCTCCGTGTTACAAAATTTAAAATTTTCAAATAGAATATTTTTCCATTGTAATCGCTCTTGAAAAAAAAGGATGCAAATTCTTTCACTGGTGTTTATTATTCAATGGGCTTGCGTTCATGATTTGAATTTTTACTAAGCTTTGGAGTGTGCGTGTTTCACAGGTGACACAGCGATTATTGAATTTCAGGAGATTTGCATAGAGCACTTAAATCAGTTCTCAACCAAAATACCTGTTTGGATTGATGGGTTGATCATATTTGTGTGCCTCCCGAAATTCAATAATCGCTCTATCACCTGTGAAATACGCACACTCCAAAGCTTAGTAGAAATTCAAATCATGGACGCAAGCCAATTTAATAATAAACCCCAGTGTACGAATTTGCAGCGTTTTTCCCGCTCTACTCCTCTTAGCTCAGACACTGCTTGCAGCAAATCATTCCTGTCATATCACTTATCTTCGCACTCCAGGTCCACGCCACCAATGACAACTTGGACATCCAGGATTATTTCAAACCCTTTGGGTCTAACGGCAACGATATCTGGCTTCTGGCCCCAATCACTCGGCATTTGAAACGGGGCCCAATGCCATCTGAAACCCACTCCACACATTGAGAGGAAAAGGAATTCAGAGCGCTGACGAAATTTTTGGCCTTCCACATGATCATGCAGGTCAGCAGCAAACTCAGCTGATGAGCTTCACTTCATTGTTTCACCACAACACTCTTGTTATTTCGAGTACAGTTTAGAAAGATGAATTGATCAGATCCCCTTTATCATGCCAACTATAGGGCTCACAAAATTTGTGACGTTATGGAATGGTATGGTTGCCCCTTCCATTGAGGTGGATGCGGTTCTCCTCGCTCAGAGGAAGACCCAGACGACGGAAAACATCTGATTCATCTCCCAAGGCGACGGATTCTAAAATCGGGAAGGGCCATTTAAGCATATCCACCACAAATTAGTTTATCGATTGGAATCTGATTCATTTATTTACCTGAAGTTGGTACAGAGCGAACTATTTCGAAACTCGAGGTTGCAAAATTATTTCTCCAATATTTCAGCAAGCATAAATGCTCATTTCACTCGCAAACGAAAACCCAAAAGAAAATGGCACAGCGGAAAAAACTTATTTTGCCTCATACAACTGACTTGTAGACGAAGAACAAAAATTCAGAGGCGGAATAATACCAGGCGTTGGGTCAGAGCCAACCCATTTAGCGGGTCAGCTGGGAGCTCGAAGGAGAGTGAAGGTGTTCCAATCATGAGTTTTTGTGCCATTAATTTATCTTAGCTACGCCTCAAAGGAAGGTGCCAATTCGGCTGAGCTATTTTGGCTTTTGCGGTGAGTTACTTATCGGAAGTGCTCTTTTAATTTTTTGAATCCAGCAAAGAGGAAGGAGAAATTTGACACTATCTTAAGAAGTTATTGTGTTTTCGGTATGAACGTTAGTGAAACCGCACACGCTGATATTGGCGATAACAATCGCTTTCTTGATAATTACAACGTGTCGAAGTGGCTCACATAAATTTGACATAACGTACGGTAGAGTATACCATGCGGCTCTTGGAAAATACTTTCATGGAACTGTCCGAGATAGGGGCATCTCTCCACAATTCTCGCTTCCTGTTAACGAATATGAACGTTCAATTGTTCGCAGGGCAGATGTACTTTCCCATTTATGGGAGGAAACTCAATTTCTTATTGACAAGATGAGAGAGTGAGAACAATATATACAGGTTCAACCTACATCCAAATTCATCCCAATTCCGTTCCAATTCATTCATTTGATTTCCCTTCAAATTCGGTCAACGTTCTTGTCTACATTCGGTACTGAGAATAGAAAACATTCAGGAGCACCTACCCCATCGGGCATTAGTTTACAGGAAACTAAAGTTCAAACTAGAGGTTTAAATAATTTTCGCTACCAAATCATAACGGAATCTAACATCTCCATTCAATAAGTACCGATCTGATTTCCTTACATTCTTATTTCGACGGACCTAGGTGTTCAATTTGTGACTACATATGTACCCATGTGGAGTATGCTTTATCTTTTAAAAGTACGTTAAAATACGAACAGATTAATTCACACTTTCAAACCATACAGTCCTATTGCTCGAACCTCCATCGAGGAAACATCGTTGCGAAAAAGTAAATTAAAACCGCGAGTGCACCGGGGTCCGCTCGGTCGGTGCAATGTCCTTAGAAGGTGGCGCGGGAAGGCTGACGATCGCCGAAATAATTTCGCGGACGGAAGCCAGCCTTACGCAATACGAAGTGTTCACTCAACAGATTCCTGATGGGAGCGTCAAGAACATTATTGGTGAGTTGTACAATACAATTAAAACTCTTTGCGAACATTTACAGGAATGTAATGCAGTTGTAGTTGAAGGGAAAAAGAAAGTGATCGAATTAGTGGAGGAAAATACCTCTCTCAAAACAAAGGTAGATCTTCTGCAGCAGGTAAATTATGATGATGAAGAAACAGACACTGATGAAGAACTGCTAGAACATGAAACGAACTGGCAATTGAAACAAAAAAGAAAAAGACAATCAGTCAAAAACTCACCGAACTCCAACCCAGGAGCAGTGAAACGAGTGAAAGAAGATTGTCAGCCGAAATCTGGAGGGCTAAAACCCCCTCCTATATACGTCAAAAATGAAAAAAACCACTCAAGAATCGTTAAATTGCTCAAAGAAAGCAATGAAACTGCTTTCGTCACGAAACTATTAGTGAATAGTGATATCAAAATCAATGTAGAAACTGATCAAGCATATCGTGATACTGTTAGGATCTTAAGCGATAAGAAAATCAATTTCCATACCTACGAAAATAAACAGACAAGACCAATACGAGTCATGGCAAAAGGACTGCAACATACCTGGAGTCCTGATGATATAAAAAATGACCTACAAAACAAAGGATTCGCAATACAAAGCGTTACTCCTAAATTATCATGGAAAGAAAAAACACCATTAAACATGTTTATCCTTACATTCGACAACGGAGAGGACATTGACAGCATTCATAAGATTAACAATATTTTACATACCAAAGTAGAAATCGAACCTATGAGAGGCTCAAAACTAGTAGCACAGTGCAAAAAGTGTCAGCAATTTGGGCATACCAAAACATATTGCCATTCCGACCCTGTCTGTGTCAAGTGTGCGGGAAAACATTTCACACACGAATGTGCAAAATCAAGAGAAGCAAAGGCTAAATGTTTTAACTGCGGAAAAGATCATCCGGCAAATTACCGTGGCTGCGAAGTTGCAAAACAAATACAAGAGTTGCGAAATAAACAGAATAAACAGATTAAAGTGACCGAAGAAAGAAACCATAACAAGTTGAGAAGCGATTTGGACCAAAAAACTGAAAAGCCGTCTCAACAGCAAGGAGTGTCAACAAGTCAAAAATACACGGAACCTCGCCCATCGAAGGACCAAAAAACTTATGCAGATGCCGCTAAAAATCTAGGAGTGTATGAAACGCTCCAACTGCTTCTGAGCAAAATGAGCCTAATTGAGACAGCTCAAGCTGAAATGAAAACCACTATTGCCACCATTAACAAACGTGTGGGAGCCATAGAAAACAAAAGACAAGAACGGTTTCGAAACACATGAAGAGCCTTTCCATCCTATGCTGGAACGCCAACGGGCTTTCGAACCGAAAAGACGAACTTCAAGTTGTATTGAACTTGAATAACATAGATGTATGTCTAATATCAGAAACGCATGCTACCAAACAAACAATGTTCAAGATCAAAGGCTATATATTCTATCACGCTGACCATCCTAGCAATCAGGCTAGAGGGGGAAGCGGTATATTAATAAAGGAAACTATAAATCATCACAATAAAGACAAAATAGAAACTGACTATGCTCAGATCATGGCTATATCGATAAAAACAAGTAGTTTTCCTATTACAGTAGCGAGCATTTATTGCCCTCCACGACATAAAATATTATCAGGGGTATTCCAAAATATCTTTGAACTGCTAGGTGGTCGCTTTATCCTAGGCGGGGACTTCAATGCAAAGCATACGCACTGGGGATCGAGATTAACCACAACTAAGGGGAAAGAATTATATAAATCGATGCTTGCAAAAAATTGTGACTTCATGTCTACAGGAAAACCAACTTACTGGCCGTCGGACACTGAAAAAACTCCTGACCTTATAGATTTCTTTATAACCAGAAATATTTCGGCTAACTATGCCATCATAGAAGAGTGCAACGAATTGAGCTCAGACCACACACCGATTCTCATGACAATCAGCGAACACATTATTCAAAAAATACATAATCCTATTCTCGTCAATAAAAGCACCGACTGGGAAAGCTTCAAAGTAGAACTTGCAAGGCGTATACAACTAAGCTCATTAATGGAATCGCAGGAACAGATCGATGATGAGCTGCAACAACTTGTGTCAGATATCCAAGAATCAGCATGGGAAAATACACCGGAAATCAAAAGAAAACTACAGGGTGTTAATTACCCTCGTGAAATAGTCGATTTAGTACGAGAAAAACGTAGAGCACGGGACAAGTGGCATAGAACGCGAGCCCCAGCTCATAAAAATAAATGGAATCAACTTAATACTAAACTCAGTGCACAAATTCAAAAACTCAATATTGAGTCAATCAATGACTATGTGAGTCATCTGACTTACGACCACTACACTAACTATTCCCTATGGAAAGCCACCAAATCAATAAAAAGACCCATTATCCAAGCACAACCAATAAAGGATGCTAACGGAGCTTGGGCTAAGGACAACCAAAGAAAAGCAGTCGTATTTGCTGACTATCTCGCTGATATATTCACTCCAAATCCTGCTGACCACTATAGTTCCCCACTAGAAACAACTTCTCCCTCAGAGGAACATCTTGATATACCCCGATGTACAGTAAGAGAGATAACAAAAATCATCAAAACAGAAATAAACCCAAAAAAAGCACCCGGCTATGATCTCATCACCGGCCAAGTGTTGAGAAATCTACCGCGTAAGGCGCTTGTAAAAATTGTACAAATAATTAACTCTTCATTCAAGCTACGGTACGTGCCACAACTGTGGAAAATTGCCGAGGTAATCATGATACCTAAGCCAGGAAAATCAGCCACCGAGAGGACATCGTACAGGCCAATTTCATTGTTGCCAGTATTATCGAAGTTATTTGAAAAACTGTTACACAAGAGAATAATCCCGATCATCGAACAAAATAATGTGATACCCAACCATCAATTCGGATTTAGACAGAAGCATTCAACTATTGACCAAGTGCATAGACTGGTGAATATCATAGAAGAAAGTTTGGAAAATAAAAAAGTTTGCTCAGCTATTTTCCTCGATGTAACCCAAGCCTTCGACAAAGTATGGCATGAAGGATTAAAACACAAAATCAGCCAAGCGCTGCCGTTACAATACGCAGAAATACTGTTTTCGTACCTCTCGAACAGATTTTTCAGAATCAAACAAGATGATGCCTATTCCGAGCTTAAAGAAATTAATGCAGGGGTGCCACAAGGCAGTGTTTTGGGACCACTGCTATACCTCATATACACTGCTGACCTTCCAGAAGTCGAAAATAACATAACAGCTACCTTTGCTGATGACACTGCCATCCTAGCCATCGGGCAAGACAACAATGAATCTGTTACTAAATTGAATCACTCTATCTCCAAAATAGAAAGATGGACTGCAAAATGGAGGATCAAAATGAATGAGCTAAAGTCGATACATGTGGACTTCACTAACCGAAGGCTACAGTACATTCCGACTTTTCTCAATGGTAAAATCATCCCGTACGCCAACGAGGCAAAATACTTGGGGATGACCCTCGATGCAAAGTTGCGGTGGAAATCACACGTGAAGAAAAAGAAAAACGAACTTTGCCTGAAATACAGGAAACTTTACTGGCTCATGGGACGACGCTCAGTCTTGCCAATAGAGAGCAAACTTATGCTCTACAAACAAGTCCTCAAGCCTGGATGGACTTATGGATGCCAGCTATGGGGCTGCGCAGCCAAGAGTAATATCGCAATAATACAAAAATTCCAAAATAAAGTACTCAGGGACGTAGTTAATGCTCCCTGGTACGTAAAAAATGAGAACCTCCATCGTGATCTTGGATTGGATTTGGTGCAAACCGAAATACACCGTTTTGCTGCAGCCCATCAACAGAGGCTACAGGGGCATGTCAACGAAGAGGCCGTCCATCTTCTCGACGTTGAACACCTCGTTAGAAGGTTGAAGAGGAAAAAACCACACGAATTAGTGTTGTGAAAATAGTTAGAGTGTAACAGTGTCCAGTGATTATGTAGGGACGCCAAACTATATTAGTATATAAACAAAATTGCTCACGTTTGCATATTTGGATCAAGATAACATCATGTCAGAATAATATCACTTATTAGTTATGTAAAAAACTAGATTGTGATATAAAATAAAGTCTTAAAAAAAAAAAAAAACTTGGTTGTGATGTTGGTTAGAGTAGACGCTCACCGGAATAGAAAAATACCTACATCATATAAGTTACCATCGTGGTTAACTTTAGTTATCATAAACCTATTCTCTCTATCACTTCGACATAAACAATAAAATTCTTTTTCTTCGAACAGTTCATTGTTTTTTACAGACAACATAAAGAGAAAGAGGAACAAGTTGAAGCTAAAAACATGTTCCATGTATTGTGATGTTAGCCTCTAAGGCTCAAAGCAGGTACGAGGCGCGGATCGCCGAGTTTTTTTGTTTTTTTATAGCAGTAATCTAGTGATGTAGTGAATGTGGATACTGGAGTGAACTCCTAAAAGGGTATATAGCCGATACAGGTTTTGAAGCATTCTGACATGCATGTTTCAAATAGAATATTTTTCCATTGTAATCGCTCTTGAAAAACGCTGCAAATTCTTTCACTGGGGTTTATTATTCATTGATTCATGATTTGAATTTCTACTAAGCTGTGGAGTGCGCGTGTTTCACAGGTGATACAGCAATTATTGAATTCCAGGAGATATACATGGAGCACTTAAATCGGTTCTCAACCAAAATACCTATTTGGATTGATCAGTTGATCATATTTGTGTGCCTCCTGAAATTCAATAATCGCACTATCACCTGTGAAACACACACTCCAAAGCTTAGTAGAAATTCAAATCATGAATCATTGAATAATAAACCCCAGTGAAAGAATTCTCATCGTTTTTATTTGTAAATCTGTACGTTATCCATACACTATTTGAACATAATTTATTCCTACAACAATCATTAAATCAACGTTTTATAAATTCTTTGATTGAAACAACACCAGTTGCTATCAAACTCATTAATCTTAATAATTGATCATGAAGTTTCCCGCAATGTTTTTGCAACTCAAGTCAAGCAAGGTCACGGCCGTGCGAAACCAGATTTTCGTCCTCCATAATGAATATAATGGATAATTATCCAAAGACGACTGTATTTTTCATTGAGTGACGTAATCAACTCACAGCCATATGTATATACATAAGGCTGTTTCAAATTAGTAAATACAATATAATTAGTGTAGTTAGTAGAATTAGTAAATTGAATACATATTAAATTCAATATAATTAGTGTAGTTAGTAGAATTAGTAAATTGAATAATAAATATAATATACATATTTATTCTATAATACAACATGCCCCTTTTTTTTTTTAATTTTATTGTTTGTTGAATTCTGAAAATGTGAAACGTTTTGTCTTAATTAAGGTTCTACCTCTGCTGCTAACATTCTTAGTATTATCTTGAGCCTTATTCGCAATTCCTACATCGCTGTTATTATGAGGTAATGGATTAGTCTCCTGATCAGATAGATCTGTGTTTGAAGATTCCTCGGTAGGGGTTTTCGGATTATAATCCGGTATCCCAAAATGTTTTATTTTTGAATCACAATTTCCTTTTAATATAGGCCAAGGCTTATCTAAAATGTGAATCCTATTTCGGCGATATTCTACTCCGTCAAGGTCCCTAATTATATAAGACCGAGGTCCTGCTATTTTGACCACCTTACCTGGTATCCAATGACCTTGTGGAGTATGTTTGAAATATATTTGGTTGCCAGGTTTTAGAATAGTTAATTCGCGACTTCCTTTATCGTAATACTTTTTAGACTTTTGTTGATTTTGAAATGCTACTTTTATATGGCGATTCAAATTTTCAATTTTCGGTACAAGTAACTTTTTATTGATCGGCATTGTACAGTTAAGTCGACGGGACATTAAAAGTTGAGCTGGCGATGGTGTGTTATTTTTGGGAGTGTTTCTGTAATGAAGCAATGCAAGGTAAATATCACTTCCTGAGTGTTTACATTTTGTTAGTAAATTTTTAACAATTTTTACAGCGCTTTCCGCCATGCCGTTTGATCTTGGTAGATAAGGACTACTTTTGGTATGCTGTATGCCCCAGGACTCAGTAAATTTTCTAAATTCGTAAGAAGAATATGGGGGTCCACCATCAGTTACTAATTCAATTGGAATTCCGTACCTACTGAACATTGCCTTGAAACAAGAAATAGTGGTGGTTGCATTATTGCTTGGAATCTGAGCTATATCAATGAATTTTGAAAAATAGTCTACTAAGACTAAGTATTTCTTTTGATCAAAACTCAAAAAATCCGCAGCAACTTTTTGCCAAGGCAAAGTAGGTATTTCATGAGATTTCAATGGTTCTTTTGTGTTTTGTGGCTTATTTCTAATACAAGTATAACATGATTCTATCATGTGTTTGATTTCCATAGACATGTGTGGCCAATACAATACACCACGCACCATCGATAGAGTACGTTCAATACCCATATGAGATGTATGAATAGTCTTAAGTATTTCAGTTTTCAATTTCCTTGGTATTATTACGCTTGTATTCCTATAAATCAAACCATCTACTACATTAATCTCTTCCCTAAAGCTCCAATAATGCTCAGTGCCATTAGATAATTGACCTTTTGAACTCGGCCAACCTAGGTGACAATATTCATACAGTGTTTTTAAAGTTTCATCTTCTTTGATTGCATTTCTAATATTAGAAAGAGTTACAGGTGAAACAGATAAATTATTTGTTATCAAGTTTACATGAACTGATACATCATCATCTAGATAATCATCTACCTCATTTAATGCAGCTCTGGATAAGGTGTCTGCGACGTACATATACTTTCCAGGCTTATACACCACCGATAAGTCGTAAGGCTGAAGTTGAAGTAACATTCGTTGAAGCCTAAGAGGTACATCTGACAGTGCTTTTCTACATATAGTGACTAAAGGAGAATGATCGGTTTCTACCACTATTTTTTGGCCATAAATATACTGGCGAAATTTTGTACACCCGTAAACTACAGCATACATTTCCTTTTCAATTTGTGCGTATCCTTGTTGGGTATTATTTAAAGTTTTGGATGCAAATGCAATAGGTTTGTTATTTTGCATGAGTGCGGCTCCGACTGCTTTATGTGATGAATCGACAGTTACGACTATGGGTGCTTTTACATCAAAATGTGACAAAACAGGAGCTTTAGTGATTAAGTTTTTTAGACGTTCAAATACTCTTTGGTGATTCGACGACCATTGCCATGCATTTTTTTGTTTAATCAAATCACGAACGATCAATGTTTCTTCAGCTAAATTTGGTATAAAGCTAGCTAGGTAATTAATCATTCCCAAAAATCTCTGTAGAGCTTTCTTATCAGCAGGAACAGGCATTTCGCATATTGCTTTTACCCTCGAGTTATCAGGACGCATTCCCTCTTCCGAAAAAATATGTCCCATATACCTTACTTCTTTAGTGCCGAAACTACATTTTGACTTGTTGAATTTAACGTTTAATTGTTGTGCCCTATTCAAAACTGCCTCTAGTCTAGCATCGTGCTCTTTCTTTGTTTTTCCGTGTACTAATAAATCATCTAAAAATATCCTCACTCCTGATATATCTCCAAATGATTCTACCATGACTCTATGAAATATTTCTGGGGCGGGCGAAATTCCATAAGGGAGGCGTCTAAATCTATATCGTCCGAAGGGCGTATTGAAACAGAGTAATTTCGAACTCTCGCTATCTACTGGAATGAGCCAAAATCCAGAGTTGGCGTCCAAAGTAGAAAATATTATAGAGCCATTTAGCTCTGACCTAAGTTCCGATAGTGTAGGAAGTTGATAGTGAGAACGCATTAAGTTGTTATTAAGGTTTCGGGGATCCAAACAAATTCTTAAAGAACCAGTTTTTTTTACAGTTACTACCATTGAATTAACCCATTCGGATGGTTCATTGACTTTTTCTATTACTCCATCCGATTCCATGCGACCTAATTCATTTTTTACCCTATCATATAATTTAAACGGTAGTTTTCTAGGCGGATCTATTACTGGTTTAGCACCATCTTTTAATACCAACTTACAAGGCTGTGACAAACATCCTAAACCTTTAAAAACTTCTTTGAATCTTAGAAATATATTATTGTAGTCTTCTTGTTGTTCTAATTTCAGTACCCTTTTAATTAGCCCTAAACTTTGACAAGTTTGCAGCCCAAGAACATTGGGACACGAAATGCCTATTATATTGAACAGCAATTGGACTGGTTTATTATTTACGATACATTTCAAAACGCTGTATCCTAAATTTGGAATCATGTTTCCGCCGAATGATGTTATTTTTGCTGCTGAAGGTTTGATTAACTCTTCGGCCAAATGCAATTGTTTATATTGTTCCAAGGACATGCAGTTAGTTTGGGCACCTGTGTCTAATTGACAATCAATCATACAACCATTTACTTCGATCCCTATTGACCATACTCTTACATTGTTTACATTGCATACTATTTTTCCTACAAAGTATTCACATTCACTGTTATAACTACTCTGACCTTGATCCGTGTTGTAGGACGTACATATTGCTCTTACCGACGTACGGCTTTTGCACATCTTCGCGAAGTGATTGAATTTCGAGCACTTCTTACACTGAACTCCTTCCGCCGGACACTTGAAACGGTGATGTTGGCCACATCTCGCACACACCGACCGATGACTGATTTCCGAGTTGCGATATCGTGAATCTCTTGAGCCGGACCGTGAACTGCTTCGCTTTCCGCTATACGAATGATGACACTGTTAGATCCGGTGGGGTAATGGTTCAAACTTCACAGTAAAGATAGAATAGAAGATAAATGGAAATTCAATTACCAATTACCGGGTTCTGTGATGTGCTTGTCGAAGGACCACTCCCTGGGTTGTGAGGGAGAGACTGACCCATAAGTCCGAGATCCGAAGGTGTAGAGCAGTGCACCTACCTACCTAACGAGTGGCCACCCGAAGTATAGGTTAAAGATAGATAGGTGAATATAGTTAAAGAGATGACAAAGATGAAGCTAGCGGGTATCTCTGCAAGTAAGTGTTCCCGTTGGGAGAAAATATTGATGTAATAGAGGTGTGGCGATTGAAGTCACGGTAGACAAAGAGAAAAGGGATACTTATGTGCGGGACGCTCCAGGACACCGGTGATCACCACGTGGCGTCGTGTTCAATCCTTGGGGTCGCCGGTGGGTGGCAGCCGTATTCCGAAGAAGAAAAAAACGCCGGCTTGACACGAATCGTCTCCGACAGCAGGATCCTCGATGAGTACGAAGCCGCGGCAGCGAGATATCACCTTATGAAGGCCTAGAAAACCTCAGGGGAACATCCAAACCTGGGTTTTAATAATAATCGAGTGAAAAGGGTAGGTAGATTTAGCGAAGGTAGCGAGCTCGAACGTAGCGAAAAACATAATGGCGATTCGCCGATTGTGAAGCCGCGATCTCCCCAAGGGAACAGCTGATGAGTCGGAGTCGCGTAATCGCTGGTGCGAAAGCGTTAATGAAGCACATATCCCTAACCCATTCCACAAAACTCGCGAAATAATTGTTAGAAAACGCGCACCATAAATACATAATTTGATAAATAGGTTGAAAATTCAACAATACAATAAATACAACGAATATCAAAGAGATACATTAGAACAAAAATAAATAATTATGGGTTGCAAATACCATGGATGCTAATAACATGGAACAATGGAGAAAAAAGAGACACACAGACCAAGCAAAGTTATAAGTCATTCGGGCGATCGTTAATAGGCAACGGAATCAAATTTACTGAAGAACGCTTAAAAGTGCCTTTGGAAGTACGAAGTGTTACAACACGGACAGCATCATCATTGCCAGGGTGGACCTCAAGAATGCGTGCCATGGGCCAGTGTGCGGGTGAGGTGTGAACATCCTTGAGAAACACCAAATCTCCTACATGAAGATTTCTTGAACGATGGTTCCATTTGTTGCGGACTTGGAGCGAAGAGAGATATTCATCCCGCCAACGTTGCCAAAAATGTTGTATCCTCTCCCGGATAAGCTGCCAACGATTGAGATGTGACGATGTGATGTCCAACAGATCAGGCTCAGGTAGAGCGTTGATGGGATGGCCGATGGTAAAATGTCCAGGTGTGAGCACCTCATCATCTTCTGGGCAGTCTGAAAGTGGGAGTAGGGGACGTGAGTTCAAAATCCCTTCCACTTTGACGAATAGAGTGTGGAGTTCGCTCTCTGTGAAAGGACGATCACCAAGTGTCTTACACAAGAGGGTTTTCGCTGACTTTACGGCGGACTCCCAACTACCCCCAAAATGTGGAGATCCAGGTGGGTTAAAACTCCACTTCACAGCTAAGTGAGAGGTATGGTCAATGATAGAAGCTTGAGTCTGATGATCATTAATAAATTCCACAGTCTCCCTGAAGTATCTCGAAGCTGCCACAAAATTAGTTCCACAATCAGAGTGCATCTTAGCGGGAATACCACGTCGAGCGATAAACCTGTCGAACACATCAAGGAAAGCTTCAACTGATAAAGATGCACACAACTCCAGGTGAACAGCACGGGATGCCAAACATATGAAAAGGCAGAGATAACTCTTGTGAGTTTTAGCATTACGACGTGACGATTCGCGGCAGATGAAGGGACCAGCGAAATCGACTCCACAGTGCAAAAAAGGGGCGAACTCCAGTGACCCTAGATAACGGTAAGTCACCCATAACTGGTTGAACAAATGCCTTACTGTATCTGGCACAAGTCACGCACTTGATTTTATGCCAACGCACCAAATTCCTTGCACGTGGGATCCAAAACTGTTGCCTGATGAAGGCAAGTAAGGCACTAGGTCCTGGATGGTGGTTTTTCCGATGCAAGTAGTCGATCACAAGGTTTGTGAAATGAGAACGGTCTGGTAGTAGTATGGGATGACGCTTAGCAGTAGGCATAGGTGCGTTAGATAACCTGCCCCCAACTCGAATAATTCCTTCATGATCGATAAAAATGGAAAGTCGACGCAAATCGAGCGGTAACGGTTGATCATTTGTCTTAAATGCTTCAGGAAAATGGTGCCGCTGGAGAAGCTTCAAAATGTTGGTCTGAGCGAGGTTAAATTCAACAGATGTTAGCGCACCTATCTTGCGTTTTCTTCGCCTTCTCTTGGGAATACGAGAATTGGTGATGAACCTGCGGATATAGCCCACTACTCTGACAAGGCGGAGGAATGATGAACAGCGATTGACATAATTCAGGATGTAATTGGGGTCCTGAGTGGTTGTTAGTGCGTTATGAGTCAGAGACTTCAACTCCGGAAGATCATCATTCTTGACAGACTGTGTGATTGGCCACTGGTCTAGAGGTAGAGAGCTCCAGGAAGGCCCGGACCACCATAGTTCATGGTGAAGAAGTGCAGTTGGCAACAATCCACGTGATCCAATGTCAGCAGGATTATCCACCCCACTGATATGGTACCAGTCCTCAGCAGGAGTAACACTCAGTATTTGTTGGGTGCGATTAGCAACGAAGGTTTTCAGTTGGTGAGCAGAAGTCTTCAGCCACGCCAAAACGATTGTAGAGTCTGTGAAGCAGAAGGTGGATGTTATATGAAGGTCTTTGATGAGTGGCGCGAGCGATTGAACCAATTGAGAGAGCAACAGTGCTCCACACAGCTCCAAACGGGGAACTGTCAACGGTTTGAGCGGAGCAAGACGGGTTTTAGCTTTGAGCAATGACATGGTTGCGGTATTTCCTTGAGTTCCGTGGAGGTATGCCATAGCACAATATCCCTTTTCTGACGCGTCTGAAAAACAAACAAGACGATATATAGAGTCAGTTTTTGCCAAAAGTCGCGGTATGGTGATGTGGGCTAGATTACAGAAGTCACCGAGAAAATTATCCCAGGAAACCTTCACATGGTCAGGTATGACATCATCCCAAGCAATTCCACTCTTCCAAGTCTCTTGGAGGATACATTTCGCAAAGAACACAACAGGGGCTAAATAGCCAAGCGGGTCATAGAGTCGAGCTATGACTGACAAGACATTACGTTTGGTATAGCCAGTGTCTGGTCTCTGAACATTATATTTGAAGAGGTCAGCTTGTGGATCCCAAGTCATTCCCAAAATTTTGATAACATGATTGGAATCATCATTGCAAAGCTCAATTAGTTGCTGTTCAACTGGTTCGTCCAGCAGGGGAGGATAGTTTGAGCTCCACTTGCTCAATTGAAAACCACCCTTAGCAAGTAGTTCAATGACTTGTTGTTTGAGCTCCTTTAGATCAGATGATGTCTCACAACCAGCTGCTATGTCATCTATATAAATGCATTCAGAAATAACTCGGGCAGCATCAGGATAACTATCACCCTCATCAAGGACCAATTGTTTGAGTACCCTTTGAGCCTGGTAAGGAGAACTTCTGAGCCCATAGGTCACAGTATTCAAGGTATAATATGAAATAGCGTCATCAGGGTTGAACCGCCATGCTATTTGTTGATAGTTCTTATCATCAGGGTTGATAAGAATTTGACGAAACATTTTCACAATGTCACATGTGAAAACAAAAGGAAACCTGCGAAAATTGAGAACAATTGTACCAATGTCCGCTTGTAACTTAGGACCAGTGTGAAGGTGATCATTAAGTGACCCTGTTGGGGTGCGAAAGCTCGCATCAAAGACAACTCGCAATTTTCCCTTATGTTCTCCATCCGACTTGTAGATAGGATGATGTGGGATGAGGTATGACGGAGGAGAGGTTGCGAGGGACATATGATTCAACTGAAGGTATTCAGACATAAAGTTATGATAATCGATACGTAACTGCTCATTTTTTGCGAGTTTAGATTCAAGAGAATAGAATCTATTAAGAGCAACCTTGATATTTGGTTGAATTGATGGTGAGGATGAAGTGAAAGGCAGAGAAACAACATATCTCCCCCCATTGATTCGAGTGTGCGTGCGAACAAAATGGTCTTCACACAGTTGATCTTCTTCAGACAAATAGGTATTGATGGAAGAGGGTTCTTCAATTTCCCAGAACCTCTCGAATTGGAATGAAGGATCAGTCAGAGATAAGAGTGACACTGAGTGATTTGATACAGAGTCACATGTATAACGACCCATGACAGTAAATCCAAATACTGTATCAATTAGATGGGGTCCGTTAGCATGGATAGTTATAGGAGCACTGGTAATAATGTCGCTAAACAAGTCAGCACCAATGAGAAACGAGATAGGGGCAGGTTTGGTGAAGTCAGGATCACTGAGATGGTAGGTTAGATAATCCTGCCACATAGATGAATCGAGGCTAGATTGTGGTAAAGGTGGTGTGATGGATGGCACAACAAGTGCTTCCGTGTTGAGAGTGGTGTTAGGGGATGGTTGGAATGCGATGTGAAGACGCCCAGCAATGTGTTGCAGTGGGGCCCCATTGACTCCGGAAACATGACCCTGAAAAGGCCTAGTAGCTTTACCAAGTTTGTTTGCACACTTTTCCGTGATAAAGGAGAAGTGGCTACCTGGATCAAGTATTCCTCTAAATTCATGTGCACGACCACCAGAATCGAGAATTGAAGCTCTAACCGTCCCCAAGAGTACACCACTAACAGACGAGGTACTAGTTCCTGCAAAACCATGAGGAGATTGAGAAGAGGTTGCATCTGGAGACAGACTTGAGTGCGGAGGTGTGATAGGAGGTGAAGGTTTTGATCCCAAATGGAGATCACTATGATGCCTTGCTTTGCAATGCCTACATGCCCATTTGGATTTGCATTCCTTAGTTTTATGGAATGGATGAAGGCAATTCCTACACCCTGACCAATGCTTTAATGCATCAAGCCGTTGCGCAGGAGTAGAGGATTTGAAGGTAGGGCATTCTACTAGAATGTGGCGATTTTTACATAAAGGACATACTACAGGTGACGATTCTTGTTGAACTGATGATGATGATTTAGAAGCATGAGCGAGAAGAGCCTGACTAGGTTGTTGTTTGGGCATAAAAGAGTTTGGTTTTTTAGGAACCTTAATTTGCTGAGACGCCTGTTCCAACTTGGTGATAGGTTCCGCAGTCAAGCGTAATACCTGGAACCTATTCTGGACAAACTGTTTCAAGGTTCCGAACATGGGATAGTCCGTTCCTATAATCGATAGTTCAAAAGCTTGACGAGTCACAGGGTCAAGACTACGGAGTGCTAACTCACAGAGAAGATAGTCCCCAAACTGAGGGATATTGAGAGCCTTCAGCGAAACTATACTCTCAGACACATTGGACAAATAAGCTTGTAACGAATCAGCAGTAGGTTTACCCCCACTATTCTTATATGCGAGCAACTTCTCTATGTATGATGACGCCATTTTTCTTTTATTATCATACACCTGTAAAATAGTGTCCCAAGCCTGATCAAAATTTGCCTCAGTAACAGGAATTGCCTTGATGGTGTCTAATGCGGGCCCCTCCAAGTAGGAGAGTAAAAAATGAAAACGTTCTGCGTTTGTCAATGTAGGGTCATTCTTGACCAACGCACAAAATAATTGTTTAAATGTGGGCCAATCAGCAAACTCCCCCTTGAAATGCTTTATATTGATTTTAGGTAAGATAGTTCGACTGGATCCAGCACAAGTTGATGCTCTAGACTGATTATTAATAGAACTGGGAGAAGGGACAGAGAATACGTTGACACGTTTTTGAATTTCTTCATGATACCCTAAGGCTTCATAATAATAATGCCTGATCTCAGAGTGATAAGTCTCATCACTCGCAGCAGGAAACCCGGGAGCCATCTCGTGAGTTTCAGAATATTCTAATGCAGCCGACCAGGCAGATTCAAACTTTTCCAAAAGGTTGTCAATAGTACGGATCATTCCAGAAAATGTTATCCTATCGTCGGCGGAATTCAATGCTATAATTCCTTTGTTCCTGATAACCTTGATTTCTAGGCCCAGTGTCTCAAAGGTGCGGCGTAGCTTGGTAAATCCCCTAACAGCAACAGCAGGTTCAGAATCCGCAGGCATTTTTAAGTGAATAAATTATTTGACAAAAGAGACAGGAAAGTATTAATAATATTATGAATGACGTATTGCTGGTCACAAAAAAAACATATGGCACATAGATAATGGCAAAGAGGCACAATATAAAATATCACAATAATAGAAGTGATTAGATTAGGAAACAATGCACAAAATATAGATATGTCGCAATTTCGAACGAAATATAGAAAAGAAAAATCGTAAAGCTCGGTTCACATGGGTCAGTTGACTTGAGCACACTAGTAAGTACTCAATTGCTATTTTACTATACAAAGAACTTTGTGTGATACAAGGCCACTAGAAATAATCCGGCTCGAAGTAACCAATGTTAGATCCGGTGGGGTAATGGTTCAAACTTCACAGTAAAGATAGAATAGAAGATAAATGGAAATTCAATTACCAATTACCGGGTTCTGTGATGTGCTTGTCGAAGGACCACTCCCTGGGTTGTGAGGGAGAGACTGACCCATAAGTCCGAGATCCGAAGGTGTAGAGCAGTGCACCTACCTACCTAACGAGTGGCCACCCGAAGTATAGGTTAAAGATAGATAGGTGAATATAGTTAAAGAGATGACAAAGATGAAGCTAGCGGGTATCTCTGCAAGTAAATGTTCCCGTTGGGAGAAAATATTGATGTAATAGAGGTGTGGCGATTGAAGTCACGGTAGACAAAGAGAAAAGGGATACTTATGTGCGGGACGCTCCAGGACACCGGTGATCACCACGTGGCGTCGTGTTCAATCCTTGGGGTCGCCGGTGGGTGGCAGCCGTATTCCGAAGAAGAAAAACGCCGGCTTGACACGAATCGTCTCCGACAGCAGGATCCTCGATGAGTACGAAGCCGCGGCAGCGAGATATCACCTTATGAAGGCCTAGAAAACCTCAGGGGAATATCCAAACCTGGGTTTTAATAATAATCGAGTGAAAAGGGTAGGTAGATTTAGCGAAGGTAGCGAGCTCGAACGTAGCGAAAAACATAATGGCGATTCGCCGATTGTGAAGCCGCGATCTCCCAAGGGAACAGCTGATGAGTCGGAGTCGCGTAATCGCTGGTGCGAAAGCGTTAATGAAGCACATATCCCTAACCCATTCCACAAAACTCGCGAAATAATTGTTAGAAAACGCGCACCATAAATACATAATTTGATAAATAGGTTGAAAATTCAACAATACAATAAATACAACGAATATCAAAGAGATACATTAGAACAAAAATAAATAATTATGGGTTGCAAATACCATGGATGCTAATAACATGGAACAATGGAGAAAAAAAGAGACATTAAGGAGTCGAAAATAACAACATTAACGTTTGAGCTCGGACCTTCGTCAACATTGAAGGAACTGAAAATAGTCATTGCTTCCTGACCTATTAATGACAGTAACAGAGCTACTTTTCTACGATCACTTTCATCTTCCCATTCCGCTGCAATCAGATAGAACTTGAACTGTTTGTACCATTTGGACCAAAGAAGAGCCTGATTTGACGTGCCTCCTTGTAACTCTAATGGCCCCAGTATTTGGTTGTAAGGTAGCCATTTTTTGTGACACCTCTTCACCATCCGACATATATCCAAATAGATATGATAAATCTATGCCCGATTCAGGTTCATCGAAAAATGATATAGTTTCTCTCATATATCCTCCCTCCGGATCTTGTACAAGTAATTAGACATGAAACACACTACTCACGTCCTTCGACGATCCCGCTGGGGAAACAATGGCGATCGAGACTCCAATTTCTAATTTAATTGATAGTTTGAGTTTTTTAATCGAAAAACGTAATTATCAATAGAGCGACTTTAGAACACTTTTTCTACTAACATAAACTAACTATATCCCACTTCTGACACCATGTTAAGCTTATGAACATAAGGAATAATCAGAGACAAAACTGAGGGTACTGGGGATTCAAGACGACTGTATTTTTCATTGAGTGACGTAATCAACTCACAGCCATATGTATATACATAAGGCTGTTTCAAATTAGTAAATACAATATAATTAGTGTAGTTAGTAGAATTAGTAAATTGAATACATATTGAATTCTATATAAATATATTCTATATACATATCAAACCATTCCCGATGTATCGATTTATGGTGCCACTATTTGCGTTTTTGGTTTATTATTGTTTGTTTGTAAATAGCGTCGAGTTGTAGTGAATGTGGATACTGGATTGATAGCCAATGTGGATACTTGGAGTTTATAGCCTAAACACGGGTTGAAGCATTCTGATGCATGAAACGCTGATGATATATAGGTAAATATTATTCAATATTATTAGTGGGGTAAATAAGTATTTTTTCTCTGGGGTTTATTATTCAATTGGCTAGCGTTCATGATTTGAATCAGTACTAAGCTTCAGAGTTTGCGTGTTTCACAGGTGATAGAGCGATTATTGAATTTCAGGAGATATGCATAGAGGACGTAAATCTGTTCTCAACCGAAATACCTATTTGGATTGATCAGTTGATCATATTTGTGTGCCTCCTGAAATTCAATAATCGCTCTATCACCTGTGAAACACGCACACTTCTAAGTTCTAACAAAAATTATAAAAAACTCGAGTTCAAGAGGAACTCTTGAAAAAACAATTTCATCGCAATTATGTCAGCTGAGTAAGTATGTTCAGAGATGTTCACATTCACATGCGTGTTGATGTTTTTTTAAATTCGCGCCTTTGGGAGAGCGAACGGA